>CM034361.1:90211234-90247607 GCA_019925275.1 Mytilus edulis
TAAACAAAGCAGATCTTCCATAAACATCTTGATCATTGATTTTGATTTCATCCGGTTTCGCATATATCAATTCCTTAACCACCTCCAAGAATCCCCTAGAACAAGCAACCATAAGAGGAGAGAAACCTTTCATATCGCTATTATTGATGTTTGCATTCTCTTTAAGCAATAACTTCACTATCCCCTTTCTTTCATAATATGAAGCAACGAAGAGTGCTGAGCGACCCAAGTAATCATAATTATCTACATTGTTCTTGGTTACTAATAATGGTATTATATCTCTGTGACCTTCTGCACTAGCTGCATGCAATGGCGAATACTCATTTTGGTCGCATTGAGATGCAATGGCTCCTTTGGCAAGTAAAATCTTTACTATTTGTGTGTGTCCTCCTTTGCAGGCAGCATACAGAGGTGATTTTTTATCAGCTTCACATTTTGATAGGTCAGCTCCCCCTTCTATGAGCAGCTTAACTACATCTTCCTTTCCCCGATAACAGGCAACATATAATGCCGATTTACCGAATTTGTCTGTTTCGTTTACGTCGGGTTCCAAGTCGATTAGCATTTTCACAATTTCCGTATGTCCTTCCCATGCTGATTCAATTAACGGTATCTTCATATTGTGTGACGAGAACTGCCATGAATTATTAAAGTCTATGTAATCTTCATAGTCATTACTACTGTCTTTTCTTGGAACTATTTGGTTGTTACCTCGATTTTTCGGTGGTTGTGAAGCCCAATTTTGTAATCGGTTTAATAGTTTGACGAAAATTTTTTTTCTGCCATAACAATATGTACAAAAGAGGGTTCTGTATGATTTATCTTTGAGTTGGCAGTTGTGGAATGTACTATAAGTGATCCCTTGTTCTAAATCGTTCATCAATCTATCAAAATATCTTCTTTTTGTGTCTTCATTAACAATATATATTTTAGTTTCTCTTCCATTTGTTTTTGGAGAATCAAAAGAATAACGCTCGGCAATGAATGAACTGTATGCAAACCTAATAAAACAGTTTTGGAGTATTTCACCGCATAATAAGGCTGCAATGTTGTAAATGTCTTTGTGTGCAAAATAATAGGTATCATGAGACTTTACAAAGAAAGTTTTTTCGAGATTTGCCAGTTCATCTTTTAATTTCATTTTGGTAGTTGTATTGCTAAAATCAAGATCGAACTCCGAGCAGACGACTTCTATTGTTTCATATTTTTTTTCAGATGCATATTCCTGTCTAAAAATATCCTCCGTTAAATGTTTAAATAAAACACCCAAAGCAATCAAACATATTTGTTTTTTGTTTGTTTTTTGCAGTGTAATGAAGTCTTTTTTTATGATTTCATCAGGATTATTGAATAAATCTATGGTGTCGTTTGTCGTTTTTCCTTCAGAAAGTTTACATAGTAGAGGAAATATTTCTTTGTGATAGTTTGAAATGCCAGGCAATGATTTTTCAGCACTATCAGGCAAATATTTGTTCATCATTTCTTTTTTTTCACTGTCATTTAATTGATGATCGGATAGACAAACTTTGTAAGTTGAAAGACAATTTTCATGATTAAAACTTGATTGTTCAAAAACAAATGGCTGGCTTGCAAATAAAAGTTTTATTGTCCCCTGGCCTGTATGAGTGTGCTGTGTACTTATTGGATTTTGTTTTATTAATTTCAGTACATCATTAATTTGTAGTGACCCCATTTGGACAACTTCGGCATTTGTAACCACTTTTCCACAAAAATCATCTAAAACAAAAAGTTGCTTTCTTTTTGGGTCATGATACCGTAAAATGTTAGATAAATCCAAAACAATAGGAATAACATCATAACCTTCCTCGTTAAAGAGTGTTAGAGCAATGTGTCGTATAATTGCCGACTTTCCGTTTCCTGAGCGCCCGATGACTACGACGCAGTGATTCTGTTTTAGTTTACTTTGTATTTCACGTGTAGCACTAGTAACAGTAAATTTATCATCATCCTTATACCAGGTTTCAAAGTATGTATTATAGGTCTCTGTAAATACAAAGTGTTCTATATTACATACACATAAAAACAAAATAAACCAATTGTTATAGAGTATATACATTTAGTGATGATAAAACAATTTAAAGAATCATGGTAGAGTATATAAGAGTAATGCCCATGTTTAATTACGATAGTGGTAACTAATATGCATGATACCTAACAGTGGGACATTTGATGTCAAAGTAATGCCTGTCCTGTAAACACTAAAACTTGGTTTATTTCAATGTGTGTTCCGTTTTAGCAAGAACGCTACTGATTATAAATTCACAAGAAAAAGTTTTGGTAAATAGTTACAATTAATATGAATTGGGGTAAAAGAAAATCCTTTTACAATAAGCATTCCCCTCTTAAGATAGTAAACCACGAGTACATCTGAGTATAACATATTTAAGGGATTTGTGGTAAATTGATTCAAATTGCTAATATTCGAATAAGTACCAACTTTTATTAATTTCCTACTGACTGCCTAGCTGTCTGAAACATGCAAATTATCCGTTACGGTATGTACGCAGCTAGAAAGTAATCCATCTATATGCAACATTTTGAATTCTAGTTACGAAGCAAATTCCATCCGACCTGATCCCGATATAAACATTGCATTTGCATATAGCTAGACGACCGCAAATGCTTATACTGAGACATGTATCGACGATTTTTTAAATTAAACAAATATATAGTAAATATCGGAAAGGATAACCTGGTGCTCTGTAAAAATATTTATCATATTTTTTTAATGTTCGAACCTGCTCCGCCCTCTCTTTTAAATTGTTATATTCCCCCCAAAAAACAATATTTTTATACTTAAAGTCCACGTGAAAAGAGCAGACTGGTATACTACAAAACTGATTTTTTTTTTAAATTGGATGGATGGTAACTTACTTAAATCGAAAATATTTAACCTGAAAGATTTTTGGTTTTGTATGTGCATACTTTTTTCAGTCTTATCAATGAGCAGCTAATTGTTTTTTTATTTCAGCCAGTTTCACAAGCTTCTATTGCAATTATCTCGATTAAACAAACATAAATCATCGTGTAGTTGCATGTCATTGAATATTTCTACGACTAGATGTAAGAAGATGTGATATGAGTGCCAATGAGACAGCTCTCGATACAAGACAAACTTTTAAAAATTAAATCATTAAAGATCAAAATACAGCCTTCAACAGGGAGCCTTTGCTGATAAGCAAGCTATAAAGGGCTGAAAAAGATACAACTGTAAAACCATTTAAACGGGAAAACTAGCATTCTACTGTATATTTATATATAGTATGAAGTACTTGTGAACCACGTTTACTTAACAAACGACAATCACTGAATATAAGGTAACTGTTTCTTACGTATGACAGGACAAACAAATGCAACACGATAAAACGTTTTAATAGGCACCAAACTAAAGCTGTGTTCACACCTTACCGGTTAGCACGAACGGACGTCAAAAAAATAAAAGTTGTCCGTTGACAAAATTTCTATCCTTGATGTACTGACCAGATAAAACGAACGTGTAACGAATGCATAACGGACACAAACCGGATATGCAACATACGAGAAACGGAAACGTACCGGACAAAACGGATGTCGAACGTACATCCAACGGACGAGTACCACATAAAACGGACACCTAACGGAACCGTACTGGATAAAACGGATGGACAAGATATACGGACAAATTAAAGGCGACAATATTAATGCATGCAAATCGCATAAATATTCAAACAGTTTCTGTGTAACTGGTTGTGCTTTGTTCTTCAAAATACCACCAAAGGGTAGTGTCTAGCCTGAATATTAGCTGCTTAACAGTGACGACGTGCCCTTACTCTAAGATCGATTATGAATAATAAGAATTCATGACACTCAAGAGACATCTGACATACCAATAAATGGCATTTCCGTTGCGAAATTTTCATTTGACATTTATACGTTTCAGATCCGTTATACGTCCGGTAGAATTCCGTTTCACATTCGTTCAACATCCGTTTTATACCGTTAAACGTCCGGTAGAAGTCCGTTGGTGAATTTGTCTGCCTGACCTTTCAACAGATATATAGTGGATAAGTAATGGAAATGACACGGATGACACTTCATCCGTTGGACGTCTGTTCAAAGTTTTAAACATGCTCAAAAACTTCCACTGGACAGAACGGACGTCGACGGATAAAACGTACACTAAACGGACGTGAAACGGATATGGACGGTCGTCTAACGGATAATGAATGGATTGAAAAATTTGCCCAATACGGCTAAAAGAAACACACAAAAGATAGATTGAAATGGCTTTACTCCATCAACAGACATATAACTAAATGAACACATACTGAATGTATAATTTGATCTATGACACATAGTTAATACACAATCAATTAAACACAGAGGGGTAGATATAAAATAATATAAGAAGGACAACCATTACTTTGAACAACATACCGACAAACAGAGTAAGGAACAGAGGTTAATAAAACTAATTTGTTGTCAAATGAGTACGGGAAAAAAATCAGAGACTTTTCATAAGACCACTTATTAAACTATTTACCGGATTTGTTATCACATAAGCGAAACGACGGGTGCCACATGTGGAGCAGGATCTGCTTACCCTTCCGGAGCACCTGAGATCACCCCTAGTTTTTTGGTGGGGTTCGTGTTGTTTATTCTTTAGTTTTCTATGTTTCGTCGTGTGTGCTCTTGTTTTTTTGTCTTTTTCAGTTTTAGCCATGGCGTTGTCAGTTTGTTTTAGATTCATGAGTTTGACTGTCCCTTTGGTATCTTTCGTCCCTCTTTTATTAAAATATGATTACTTTTTCTTGATAAGATTGTTTGGAAGTGTAGTGTATACGTACAGAGTGTTGTACAAATTAAGAAGATATTATTTGGTTTTATTCATTTGAATGCTTATTTCCCATTGACCTCCATTTTTCATTTGCTTATTTTTAATTATAAGCCATCTGTTAAAGTTTCATAAAATCTTTGTTATTTTTTAATAGTTTTTGACCACTTAAACTTGTCAATTATAAAGCTATGAAAACTTAAGAGAGAACATTTTCCCGCCACAATTTCAATGGCTTAAATCTCGAAAACAAGCAAATTGACCTATATTTTTATTTTGCTCTTTTGGTTTCTTTAACATGTTTAATAATCCCCCTATCAATATACACTAGTGATATGGAAAGCTTGTTTTTTTAAACTGAGTAGCGAACCTCCTTAACATATATTCAGCATACCATTGATTACCTTCCCTGACATTGTTTTATCATGTTTTAAATACAAGAATCGTTTAGTTGTCCTCAAACGTCCTTGTTATCTGTCTATATGATATTTAAACACAGACAAGATGCTAAAGTCTGACAATTTTCTATTTAAAATCTGATATTAACCAGTTCACTGGGCATTGGTCCATATACCCAAAGTGCACTGATCACATTTGTCCAAAACAGTGTCCTTGAAATATTATGCAAAAATAAAAGGTGTACCAATCTCATGGTCTTTCTCGCGAGAGAAATTATCACACGTTATTCCCCTATTCCGAATCATGACCAGAAATGACCGCCAATACAACGCAAATAATATCAATCAGTGACACCAGTTTCAACAAACCAACAGCTAAAAAAGTCAATGGACAGCCCTATTTTGTACTAGATCGACACGATGACCATTTTATATAACATGCTTGATAACAAAGTAACAGTCACATTAATGATGTGGCACTACCAAGATATATAATTAGTCTAATCAGACTAAATTTTGCCCTTTCTTCTTAATGCCATTTGCTAATTAGCGGAAAAGCAGCAATACCCATTTTAAAGTTGTTGGTTGAGCCTGGCCGGATATCTACCCCACGACCTTCTTTACTCAAGGAAAACACGCTACCACACGAAATCAAAGCGGTGAAAACAAATCTTGTATATGAGCTAAAAAATGGGCACCTTATCTTATCAAATTATTTTCAGTAAATCAAAATGCAGAGTTACATATGTATATCAAGTTTAAATGTACATACTTCTTACGTCATTTGATATCTTTTTATTGGACCTATTTTCTTCAATTTTTTCCAGAAAGCCTGTGAATAAAAAGTAATGGATTAGCACGTTTGAGTGAATACACCAAACATTATACTGAAACGGCAAAAACGTATGTTATATATTTCAGAGGTGGTTTGAGTTAAATACTTCTCATGGAAAGAATGTACCTTTGCCCCTAGTACTTTATTTAAAAATTTACGTTTCCATTGACGAATGCATAATACGTCTCGGTTATTGTATAGAAAGGTATATACTATGAAAATTAGAGCGAGGGGCTATGCCCCAAGCTCTTATTTTCATAGTATATACCTTTCTATACAATATCCAATTTAGCACATATTTACAACTTGAGTAATCCTGTAATTAGTCTATTGATATGTTTTGGCTGACTGGATGTAGCTCATTTACGTAGTTTTGTAAATCTACTCACTATAATATCATTGTAAAAATGAGATTTCAAAGGCCCTTGACTTTAGAATGTAAAGAAGGTAGCTGCTGGTGTAAGTATGTTTATTGATATGAACGAAGCGTTGTTTTACTATACATGTACTTATTTACATGGTAAGATGACAAAATGAGTTGACCAAGAGCAGACAATTCTTAAATTGCAGTGAAAGCTTTACATTCTTGAAAACATTTTTTTAATTTCACATAAAACCTAAAACTATCTTAATACAAACAGTTGGATCCCCCTCCCACATCTTTGGTTGAAACACCTTTTAAAAATGGCTTGATCTGCCCCTGGTATGTACCCATAGGTAGTCTAGTGGATAGTTTATATGCATGAAATATTTGTCACTGGACATTAGGCAACCAATTATCGACCAATTTATGACTAAATATATCAAATTGCTTTATTAATAATTTCCCTTCAAAAGATTCATGGTTGACTCTTTTTGTGTACAAAGTAATTGCATGGAAGATAAAGGATTACAAATTTTAGATTGAGTTGTACTTTAATCAAGGTATAAAGCACCATTATTATTACTCTTTTTTTAAATGAAAGACACTTTTTTAATTGTCAAAACAAAATTTAGATCACATTTTTTTTTATTAGTAGGATGTTAAAAATCTGTTTGAAAACTAATTACAAACTATTCAGTTAAATTTGGAACACATCATTTATTTCAAAATAGCCAGTAGCAATTTTTGTTCTAATATCTTGATTACAATACAATGAAATCTTACCCTTGTGGTCATTCATGCGTAGTTACTTAGTACACGGAAAAAGTATGTACTATGAAAATTAGAAGCCAAATTCAAGCAATTTGATTGGACGAGAAGTTGTAAGTATGTGCTAAACACATTTATCTCACAAATCGTCCATTGATAGTGGATTTTTACTCTAGTGTTAATGATCTGGACCACCTATCACCCTAGCTCATTTGTTCTACAAAGTGTAATCTAAGCCTGACCATCGATACTAGATCACCCGAGCTTGAGGTTGTATATTTTGCATACTTTCCGTTGTTTTCTGACATGTTAGCGGGAATGCCTTATAAAAATTACTGTTTACAAGATTTTGGAATTTTTTGAAATACTAAGGCTTTTCTACCTCTGGCATAGATTACCTTAGCTGTATTTGGCACATCCTTTGAGTAATTTTGGTTCTCAATGCTCTTCAACATCGTACTTTATTTGGCATTTTTAACCTTTTTGGATTCGAGCGTCATTGATGAGTCTTTTGTAGACGAAACGCGCGTCTGGCGTATATACCAAATTTAGTCCTGGTATCTATGATGAGTTTATTTATTAGTCACAATATAACATAGATTTATTTATACGGGAAAGACTAATTATCAAAATTTATGCAGAAAGTTTATGCTGGAATTCGAACTCAAGACAGTTAGCATATAAACCAACGACTCAAACCCCTACACAAGGAAAACTCAATAGGAACTCACTGCTAATTTAACATACGTATACATTGTCTCCGGGTCCCTTTTTAGGGTATATACTATATATTATGACATATAAAGTATATAATGAGGAATGTGTGGTGTTCTAAGCTAGATTTTATAAAGCGTTGATTTTATTTTTAGCTGATCTAGAACAACTGGGATGTAAAATAGTTATCTCATTCGGACTTGATGTGTCAGTATAAAATCACCCTCTAGACTCTGGCCATCGGGATGTTCTTACACAGACACACCGCGTCTTCATGGGATAACTATTACTTATATTAAGGCCAAACAGGTAATTTTCGAATACATTTTATCTTAGTTCACAGGAACACAACGCTCATTCTCCAACACAAAAGCGGCGCAAGTTATATAATGATGCGAAAATGCGTGATATTTAATGATAATATTTACTAATAAATTACAACAAATAAAATGTGTTAAATAATGGAAAAATGCACGTAAGTTAAAGAGAATGTTTAACAATAAATTATAAAATAAGAGGACCAAGGAATACACGTAAATAAAACAAATTTAAAAAAGCCTAAAGAGGCTCGAGGGTACAAAAATGTCGGCAATAATTTAAACATTTTGTTCATTACGAATTTTATTTATAATTAATCTATTTGTTGTTACTTTATGATATGGTACAAAAATTAATTTAAAAAAAAATGGCCCCAGATTACTTAATATATGTATATCATTAAAAACAAAGAAGCTCCAAATTATCTCCTTTCGGTGCAAACATGCCATTTATTTGCATTTAAATCGATATATCTCATCTGTGACCTATACTTTTATCATTTTGTTTTACATAAACTTAACAATTGTAAAATTTAAGCGGATTCTGTAATTTAGTTCGTTTTTTATTTCGAAATTACCTCTATTTTGCCTATTTGTTCAACAGAAAAAAAGTACCATAACTAAATGCATTCTATAAATGAATGTTGACCCGATTTTTAATTTTTATTATTCTATTGAGTATATGATAAGTTCATTTAAAGAAAACAAATTGCGAATCCTATATATATTCAAAAAAAAAATAGATTTAGACCCAACCAGCCCCCTTTATTTGTTCATAGAACAATTGTCTAAAATTATCAATGCAATGCACCACTTATTGCGGACCTGTTTTTGTACTTACGTTGATTTTCATACATGCATTTATATTTGTTTTATTTTTTTGGTACAAAACAAACTTAAATATAAATATATATATTAATTAATAAGATTCTCTATGATAGCTAGTTCAGCTAATCTGTAATGTTCAATTTCATGTCTTATATATCATGTACTGTGTGACAAAACTAGATAAAATCTGACGAGGAAAGGTAACAACCGGCCACCGAAAGCTTGATTTTATCAAGCCTAGGTGGTCGAGTGGTCTAGCACACTGGGTATAGTGCAATGCAATCTTGTGCCACGATATTGCAGTTGCATGAGTTCGAATCCCGGTTAGGAAAAACAAAAATATGCTTCCGCAATTTTACAAGCCTTACTATGTGCTATTAAATGGGCACTATTTCTGCTCATTGAAATACCTACAAAAAGTTAATAAACGTTATTGCCGAGATGTACATACATGTTGTCGCATCACACCTTCAATAGATATATCTAGCATAACTACAAATGTAACTTTCATGTTTTAGAAAAACACTTTATGTAAGTTGCAACAAATAAATTTACAATCAGATGTATCAATCAAACATTTAATTGAAAAGAAAAAAAATGTGTTTGTGAAAGTGTAGTGTAAAGAATGTAAATTCAAATCTGTCAACCGAATCAAGAGGAACAACAAAGGCACGTAATTTATCTAAAAAATCAAAAAACTTATTTACCCCCTAAACAGGTCAATTCCACTATTTTCTTAAGTTTATTACAAACATTAACGATCAGTTCTTTGATTGTTGTAAAGGAACTTATATGCACCACAAACAACACATTTTGTTTGCACCAATAATACATTTTTATAGTATAGAAAGTATTTCAAATAGAAACTTTAAACATTATGTTACAAAATAGTTTTATAACGTAGTATTACGTTATATAGACACAATGGATAAGCGTTGATTCTTGAAAAAGAAGAGCCGGGAGGGCGGATGGTTTGTTTTTCAAGAATCAAAATATGTCCATTGAAACATTAATGATCAGTTCTTTGATTGTTGTAAAGGAACATACTAATGCACTGAACTATTAGTAGAAGAACACTCAGTAGAGGCCTAGAGGAAACGATTGTAGAGTAGTTAAGATAACCAATAATAAATGTCCAGTCGAGGCATGGAGCTTAGCTCTGATAGTGATTGGTTATTTATTATTAGACTCTCTATGATCTAATGGCATTGAATGTAGTTGAGTGTATAATTTCATTCGTATGGACTGTCATGTAATATTTACCAGAATTTTGTTTTAAATCCTAGAAATGGGCATATTACTGTTTCTTATATTTATTTCTAGATTATTTTCAAATAAAATATGCGAACATTAAAAATATTCAGACATTTATTCAAATAGGAAACAAGTGACTCTTTGTCAGATTTCTCCCGTTTACACAATATTTTTACAAAAAGGATGAATTCGCATCCTAAGTAATCTGACAACACTTTTAATTCATTTTCGAAAGTCTACGATACTTTCATATTGTGTTTCATGAAGTTTATAATCTGTGAATCTTCAGCGATCCTGAGGCCAACTGTAATTAACATAGCCAATGGTATCATGATTTTATTATTTCACAGACTCACCATGCTCATGTCGAAGTGTTTCAGTCTAGAGTCGAAGGAGCATTATTGTCTATACTAACATCTTATCTTTTTTTATTTTAACGAATAATAAATTACAGGTGGCTCCATGCAATTAAAACATGAAGGTTTTAAGTTTTGAACGATAGAATGATAGAAAATAAAAGACAAATTAATAAAATTAATACATCGATTAATGCAATGTAATGTGTTTTATTTTGATGAAATCCTTTTTATAATCTTTGGTGTGTCAATTTGGGGGAACAGTCTATGGTGACAAAAAAACTCTATTTATACGTGTACACTCAGATTTTGGGACTTTAAAAAGATACTTTATCAAAGTCGTAATAGATATTGTGCAATTTACTTATTGGCATTTGACCCAGTTTACTTGCTTTAAAATTTGGACATGTGCACATGAATGTGTAGATTTACATACCTTTTCCATCTTTTGGTATCGTCCCATCGTTAAGAGCTGCCTTTCGATAAGCTGTTGAAAAAATACGTAACTATTTGCTTTTTTAAATAAAACATGATTTTGAATTTTTGTGCTTTATATTTCTTTTAAAAGATCCAAAAATGAAAATTAAACAAAATAATTCCCCCGTGAAAGTAATGCAGATTTTAATAAAATAAAGAAAAAACAAAGAAAAAGAAAAAAACTGTTATTTATCATTAATACAATGTCTTTTAAAAAATCTGTAAACTTATCTGTAACTATCTTAAAAAGATTTGTGTTCTGTGTTTGTTTTTGTATTAACGATAGATTGAGTAACCAGTTACATTCTGACGGAATAAAGATGAAACTGTTAACTTGTTCCTTGTATTTTATATTCTTACCTGTACAATTTTCAATGAGATGTTCAAGATTTTGATGTGAATCGCTTTGATGAATAGTCTTAATAAACTCCTTGTATAAGGAATTCCTAGTCCATAAAATTTCCAAAAGTTCTTTATTCTTCTGTCTACGTCCAGTGCAGGCATCGATTGCTTTTTTCTCTGATTCTGTCATTGATTGTAACTTAGCTACTATTTCCTTCGTATTTATTCCGGTAATAATGGTTATGTAATTTGTACTTTGCTCTTTCATTTTGTTTTGATCTGTAAAAATAATAATTGATTATAAGCGTACAGTTAAATTCTTTTTTACATTCATAATATCTTTACATATCTAGTACATTGTACCTAGATAGTGGAATGTGTCACTCTGGAAATCGTCAAAATTGAGGATATTTGTTATTAGGCTTTAGCTGTTAGATATTTCATTATTATCTATAAAACATTTTAATGGATTTCAAAGATGTAATATCCCGTTTACACAGTTGTCAAATATCTCATCCTTATACTCTTTCTAAGGATAAGAAAAAATTCATATGCACCCAAACAACACATTTAGTTTGCACCAATACTACATTTTTATAGTAAAGAAAAAAGATCTATTTTAGAAACTTTAAACAATTATGTTACAAAATAGTTTTAAAACGTAGGATTACGTTATATATATACAATGGATAAACGTTGATTCTTGAAAAAGAAGAGCCGGGAGGGCGGATGGTTTGTTTTTCAAGAATCAAAATGTGTCCATTGTATCTATAACTTAAACAATTGTGTTAATATCTCTTTTCAAATTAAGGCCTTTTCTTTCTTAATAAAAAGTGAGTTTAAATAACCATTTTATAATTTTCAACGATGCATCAATAAATCCAAGATCACAATTATTAGTATTTCGTTAGAAAAATACAAGTATAACAAAACTCGTCTGCCTTTGAATTTTCAGGCATCTAAATGTTATATGTATTTACAAAATGAGACATATATGCGAACTCATTTCTAACAAAATTAAGAATCGAAATGGGAAATGAGTCAAAGATAAAAGAACTCAATCAAAGAGCATATACTGTATTGAGTATATATTAAGTTTATTTCCGATATTTTTAGCAAGAAGCCTAATTCTAAGCACAATACGTTTTACTTGCATAATTTCTAGGTATTTTTGGTCCTCAATACTCTTTAACTTCGTTCTTTATTTGGCTTTTTTAACATTTTTTATTCGAGCGTCACTGGTGAGTCTTTTGTAGACGAAACACGCGACTAGCGTAAACACAAAGTTTCAATCCTCATTTCTATGATGAGTGTATTTATAAAACAAAAATTGACAAATGAAAAGTTATCCTTTTCGTTTCAAATATGTGGAATAGCCAATAATAATTCAAAAAATAAACTGTAAATTAAAAAAGAAAAATATGATTCGAGGCTTAACCGACTAGTACCTACTTTAACTTTTGAAAATAAGAATTCGCTTTTAGCAGCAAGTATGGCTCAATAATGACAAAATAAGCAAGTGAATAATTTGACCTGAATGAATCCGTCTTCATGTTAACTTCAACTTAACCCCTTAGCTAGTAAAAGGTAAATCACAAAAATACTGAACTTAGAGGAAAATCTAATCGGAAAGTCCATAATCACATGGCAAAATCAAATAACAAAACACATAAAAAACGAATGGACAAGAACTGTCATATTCCCGACTTGGCACAGGCATTTTCAAATGTAGAAAATGGTGGATTAAACCTGGTTTTATAGCGCTAACCCTCTCACTTTGATGGACAGTCTCATCAAATTCCGTTATATTTACAATGATGCGTGAAATAAACAGACATCATCAATAAAATAGTCCAAATATGGGTACAGCAGTCATCATCGTGAAACAATTTTAAAAGGAACAATTTAACAGAACACAAAAACATCTATCTACAAACACATTCATTGATTCGCGTGTAGTGATATATAAGGCATGAATCAAGGGTGGTTAGTCTTTTACAGAAAACGAATATCAACATTGAAAGTGAAATAAAGGTAATTCATTTGATTGACTGATTTGTTTAAACAGGTAAAAACGATGACTAACATATATTTTTACATTCCAGCTGTTTTCGATAAGAAAAAAAACATTTACAATTCATAAAATTTAGTTTAGAACGCTGCACAACCATTATAATATATTTTATATATTATTATATAAAGTATACCCTTTGTGATACCCGAACACGATGATTAAATATGAAACAATGTCAAGCCGCCCCACTAGCCAGTCGGCCCACACTAGATCGCAACTTTATAAAAAAAATCGCCCCACTCTTCTTTACCGACTCACCCAACTTTCAATAAAGTGTAAAATCAAATTGAACAAACAGTCTGACAACTCACTTATTTACGAAAAGGGATAAAACCCCACTGAATAAAGGTCTGACAACTCGCCCCACTTATAAAAATATCTTGCTTCCTTTGAGTATGTTAATTCACTGCTGGTGTAACGGTATGTGTCGTGGGTTGATATGCTAAAGGCCTTTAGTTCGAATCCCAGCATAGACACTGGATTTTTCCAAATTAAATGTAAATGTTGATAGATAGTCCTGTCCGTATGATTAATTAAAAGTTTTATAGTGGATTTGAGATGCGCGCCAAAATGTTACAGAACAAAGGAAAGCATGCAAAACCAAGAAATTCAAGCTTGTGTGATCTGGTAAGGGTGATCCGGCTCAGATCACTCCTAGTAAAACAAAGGAGCTGGGATGTAAATAATATGAAATTAGATAGACCTAGAAAAATCCAATTGCACGATTTCGCTTAATCTATAATTCATATCTATATTGATGTTTATATACCTTATATGTTCATTGGAAGGTCAACTCGATATATATGTATATATATATATATATAAAGTGCCTAGAAAATCGACATAACGATGTTAGAGTAGATTTGATTCGTAACTTCCTCCCCGGCGCCGGGGCTGGAACCTGTACTTTTTATTTCTAACTTCTACGACAACACCGCCTAGCATTGCGCAGAGACCTTATCCCCTCCTCTAACTCTAGCTTATAAAAAATAAGCTTTCGTTTCGGGAGGTGTTACCTTGTCGTAGGTATTAAACAAGGATCTCTGATACAATACACGAAGTATTCTTTTTAGTGTACAGAAATGATCATCTACTCATCTCTTCAGTATAATTACAGGATGCTAATCTATTTTTAGAAGCATACAATCACTGTAAATTTATATATGTATATCTCTGCCTATGTGTAGTGACAACTGCAAATTATACCTTGTCCATCGGATTTCTTATGATTAAGAAATATCAGGCGTTAGAATATGTATAAAGTGCCCAGAAAATCAACCTAACGATGTTAGAGTAGATTTGATTCGTAACTTCCTCCCCGGCGCCGGGGCTGGAACCTGTACTTTTTATTTCTAACTTCTACGACAACACCGCCTAGCATTGCGCAGAGACCTTATCCCCTCCTCTAACTCTATATATATATATATATACAACTCGTCTAAACATAATTTAGCTGATCTGTAACAATAACATCTTCATGCCTTATATATCATGTACTGTAGTACGCCGCTAGATTAAAACTGACGTGGAAAGGTAACACATGCCCACCGAAAGCTCTTTTTTTGAGAGCCCAGGTGGTCGTGTGGTCTAGCGGGACGGCTGCAGTGCAGGCGATTTGGTGTCACGATATCACAGTAGCATGGGTTCGAATCCCGGCGAGGGAAGAACCAAAAATTTGCGAAAGCAAATTTACAGATCTAACATTGTTGGGTTGATGTTTAGACGAGTTGTATATATATTATGTACACAGCCATGTATCACCATCATTGATGGCGATCCGATGGATACATCTGTTGTAGGGTTGTCACTGACTCAGACGTACTTATGAATATAATTATTTTCTGTGACTGTATCTTACATTAATTTGTAGGATCCTTTACTATAGATAATTCAGCTGATCTGTAACAATAACATCTTCATGCCTTATATATCATGTACTGTAGTACGCCGCTAGATTAAAACTGACGTGGAAAGGTAACACATGCCCACCGAAAGCTCTTTTTTTGAGAGCCCAGGTGGTCGTGTGGTCTAGCGGGACGGCTGCAGTGCAGGCGATTTGGTGTCACGATATCACAGTAGCATGGGTTCGAATCCCGGCGAGGGAAGAACCAAAAATTTGCGAAAGCAAATTTACAGATCTAACATTGTTGGGTTGATGTTTAGACGAGTTGTATATACATTATGTACACAGCCATGTATCACCATCATTGATGGCGATCCGATGGATACATCTGTTGTAGGGTTGTCACTGACTCAGACGTACTTATGAATATAATTATTTTCTGTGACTGTATCTTACATTAATTTGTAGGATCCTTTACTATAGATAATTCAGCTGATCTGTAACAATAACATCTTCATGCCTTATATATCATGTACTGTAGTACGCCGCTAGATTAAAACTGACGTGGAAAGGTAATACATGCCCACCGAAAGCTCTTTTTTTGAGAGCCCAGGTGGTCGTGTGGTCTAGCGGGACGGCTGCAGTGCAGGCGATTTGGTGTCACGATATCACAGTAGCATGGGTTCGAATCCCGGAGAGGGAAGAACCAAAAATTTGCGAAAGCAAATTTACAGATCTAACATTGTTGGGTTGATGTTTAGACGAGTTGTATATACATTATGTACACAGCCATGTATCACCATCATTGATGGCGATCCGATGGATACATCTGTTGTAGGGTTGTCACTGACTCAGACGTATATATATATATATATATATATACAACTCGTCTAAACATCAACCCAACAATGTTAGATCTGTAAATTTGCTTTCGCAAATTTTTGGTTCTTCCCTCGCCGGGATTCGAACCCATGCTACTGTGATATCGTGACACCAAATCGCCTGCACTGCAGCCGTCCCGCTAGACCACACGACCACCTGGGCATTCAAAAAAAGAGCTTTCGCTGGCCTAGTGTTACTTTTCCTCGTCATTATATTTATATAACATATATAAATAAACATAGAACATACAAAAGAACAACAGACACACAGTGCTGGTACAGTTATATATATATATATATAACTGTACCAGCACTGTGTGTCTGTTGTTCTTTTGTATGTTCTATGTTCATTTATATATGTGACAGGCTTACTGTACTATAAGGCGACAATTGGTAAATTACAGATTGAAAACACGACACATATTCTCACATCATTACAAAACGAGAGAAAAGTGTTTAGAATTCTTAAATCGAATTAAAAGAGACGTTACAAGAAAAAAAAAAAAAAAAAATTACATGACAAATTCGAAGCTTAAATGCACTGAAGACTCAAAATTGCAACGTAACAACAACAAGATGGAACGATGAACGGTCAATGTTTTCATTGAATGAACACTTCGCCTACGGCGGGGCCTTCACAAAGTCTACGAGCGTAATCATAATCAACAGTATCGTTTAAATGAATGCTTGTTATTACGTTTTTTAATATTCAAATCATTATTGCCATAACATTATATAATTATAGTATATGACACAACATAACAAAATGAAAATAAACAATAAAATCAAGCTAATTAATATACATAGCAAAAAAATAATATTTCAAGAGTTCCCTGTCCTCGGAACTTTGGATTCTTTTAAAAAAGATTTTAGCTTAATTATTTACATGAATGTGTGATAATGGGTTGCTCACGTATGTCATGTTGTCTTTATCATTCAAATTTGTAAAGTACATATTCTCATTTATCAAAAAAATAAAAATAAACTTTTGTATTATTACGGTTATTTGGCCCCCCCCCCCTTTTTTTTTAAACTTTTTTGGATTCGAGCGTCACTGATGAGTCTTTTGTAGACAAAACGCGCGTCTGGCGTATATATCTGGTATTTTAAGATACTTTCCCTGTTCTGTTAGTATAAATTGTGGTCACTTATTCTAAATTTTGTTATCAGTTTTCTTATTTCGACATGTTCAAATTTTGAGCCAATTAAATATATTCTTCTGTATGATTTAGCATTATCCTTTATATTTGATATTTTATCATTCACTAGCTTTTCATATTTTTTTTTAGAATGAGTGCTTTCGCACCAGGGATAACATGTGTAATCATGTAGTAAGTAATATACTCGGAGGATTCGAAAGTTGCGTAATGTGTAGCTTTTGGTTCTTTATACCAGAGGTGTATTGGTGTACACACGCTGTTTTTATCTTAATAAACTATATGGTTTTGTTCGTTGTTCAAGAACGTGCGATAATATCTATATGTAGTTGATCATATTTTTTGTTAAATAGTTGTCTCATTGGTAAAACATACAGGATCTCTATATTTAACATTTATTGTAGGATGTTCGATCTTCTATTGTGGATTACGTCATCCTGCTTGATTTCTAGGGCCTCATAATAATCAAAGTTATGGGTTATTTGCAGTATTATTTACTTTTTACATCATTGTGTTCATAATTTAACTTGACCTTCGAGACTTTTTAAACGAGGGTTCTTTATCAACAAATTCAGATCATTTTCTTTCAAGTTGTTATGTAAGCCGTCATATCTTTTGGTTTTACCGGGACGAAATATGTGTAACTGATGAACAAAGATATTTTTTATGCTGAAATGTCGTTTCCATAATCTCAACTTCTTTTTTTTTTTTACTATTGTGACATCTTGGTATGAAATAATTGCGTTGTAATCGTACGCTTAGGTATAATTTGTTGCCAGTTGTTTTGAAAATTTATAACAAAGATTAAAATCCGCAATGTTTCGGAAGAGTTTGATAAGAGTTGTTTTCCGAGCGGTCTTATGTGTAAAGTTTTTCCATATATGAATACATTTTTTTTTAATTTTCGCAAAATTTCGTGATGCGATATATTCAAGTAGTGGTGTTAATCAGATGAGTATTCTCAAAAATTCTAAATATTATTATCTCTTTACTTTTGTAGCTAAATTAGGTTCTTTGATTTTTCTACGATACTATATGTTAGTTATGTACGCGCGTCATTGTTTTTTTTTTATATCATGTAATGTTCGTCGTTGATGGATTAAATTCGTTGTTTTTTCTGCGGTTTGTATGTTGTTTGTGCGTTTCTCTGTTATGAATGTTCGTGCGCGTTTTTGTGCAACATTTCTACACGTAGTGTTTAAGCGATATTTTGTAACACTGTCATAAAACAGAAGGTTTGGAATGCCATTTAACATGTTAACCAGGTGCAATCCACCATTTTGTCTTTAAATGTAATACCAAGTGATCAGGAATAGGGCAAATGTTATCAAATAGTTTGTTTTTAATCAACATATATATCAGCTACTGATGTAAAGATTTTGTAAATATTAGTTGTTTACAAAGTAAAATCACAAAAAAACTGAACTCTAAGGAAAATTAAAAAAGAAAAATCCCTATTCAAATGGCAAAATCAAAAGCTCAAAGCTTTTTTCAAAACTTTATACAAGGATATGGTATTACATAGAGAATATCATAAAGCCCTTTCAATATTACATCTGTATTAATAACCTCAGTCTGATTCTGCTCCAGGGATTATTTCATTTAAGAATTGAATGCTTCTTTTTGTAACTTCATTGGGGTGTAAAAGCGTTGACCGAAGTACATTTTGTATGAAGCGCGGAAGGGCTTCATACTAAAAATGTGCGCATGGTCAACGCTTTTACAACCCTTTGAAGTTACAAAAAGAAGCATTCAATACTTATAATTACATGTTTTAGCTATGATCATGAAAACTCGAATTTTATTATTGTTTTATTTAATTCACCTGTGCACTTTATTGTGGGACCACGAGTTATCACGAATGAAACGTTTTATTGAGCAATGCAATTGCTTACGGAATAAATCGTGATGTGCAGTTAGCCAATCAGAATTAAGTATCATAATGAAACATACATCTAATGTAATTATTTGGAGTTGATACGGTGTGTGGAATTGGAAAAAAGCCAAATCATGTACTCTTTACCATATACCTCTAGCAGCTGTTTTTATCACGTGACATGACGTAATAAAGCCTTTGTGATTGATATCGAAATCAATGCGGATAGCTGACACATCACGATTGCCATTGAACTTATTACAGATATTTAAGTCAACTCAGGTACGAATAATCTTTTGTTATAGTTTTCAATTAATGAAGATGTTTTGTATGAATACGAAAAACATCTGACAATAAAATCAATAGAAATTTAGAGGGCAAAATAAAGTCTTTGAATAACAACAAGACTGGCATTTACATATCATGCATAACATATATTTATCCTTTTTATTAATTGGTATGTTTCAAATTCGATCAAAACCTTTCAACATGATTTGGAAGTTCTGATCCTATCGCTGTGTTACTTTGTCCATATGTTGTTATTCATTTACTGAGATTGATTTATTTTTGTTATAATTTTTATTTTTATTATTATTATCTTGTTTTCAAATGTTTAATTTTGATATCTGGGAGTAAGTAAACTTTTTAAGGTTTCTTATCGTTTTACATTACAACTCCATCATGATATTTAATACAGGGGGAAATGAAAACGTGCACTATCGTATATTAAATAACAGTATCTGTTGACTATAAAAAAAAACAAGACAGAAAATTTCAAATTAGTCTCATGGTCAATCTTGATTAAAACAAAATGTTGAAAAAAGAGACGAAAGAAACAAGGGAGCACTCCAGACACTTTCATCGAAGAAGAACCGACAGCATTATAGCAAAAAGTGAAAAACAACGTTCTTCACGAACAAACAGTGCATAGGAGATCAAGACCTACTAATACGGGATTGATCTAAAGTGCACCGGAAGGATAAACACAATTAAATATCTACATATGGCACTTTTGCTAAGTGATGTTTATATATTTACCGTTCATTTCGTTTGCCCTCGCCTCTTCCAGCATTTTTTCCAATACTACGCCTGTCATATTAATATTTCCTGGAAACAAATGCAAAATAATTTTTATTTACCAGCATGTAGAGAAATGAAACATCTAAATTATGTTCTATCACTCTTGTCTAGTGCTTAATCGTGCTGAATTTTCGATAGTAGCTTATCGTTGAAGGGAAACATCTTTTGTAATAAGTGTACAATGAACTGTTAGTCATTTCTAAGAATTTTGGAAGGTTTGGGTTTTAAACTATTGTATGTTTATTTAAAATTCATGGCTACCTATATATACATTGCATATTTGCACTATCGTTTGTAAAATGACAGTACAAGTATCTGTTTATTTTAAGCGGGAACAAAAAGGTTGTGAAAAATGTCTGAAAGGTATATTTATTTAAATAACAACTTGATTATGAGTTTAAGAACAAAATTAATGAAGATCATTGTGCATCAAATTTTGGAATACTTATCTCTGAAATGCACACGTAAAGCAATTTTCTCAGTTTTGAATTTTCTTCTTTCATTTTTAACCAGGCGTTGTCGGTTTCTTTTCGATTTATGAGTTTGACTGTCCCTTTGGTATCTTTCGTCCCTCTTTTAAAAACATCAGTACTTTTTGCTTGTTACTGTTATCTGTACTTTCATGGACTTTGTATTTTTATCCTAGGTAATGTTATTGGACAAAATGTTTCATAACATGATTCAGGGTGGAATATTTGACATCAATATCGGTGAAGATTTTATGTTGCATAAAGATGTTTGACAATTTTATTGTTCTGTAATTTACCTAATATGTTTAAGTAAAACATGTTCATATATCATGTATATGTTGTAATACTTTCCGATTTAACTATTTAACTTTGATAAGTTAGAATTCAACAACTCATCTTCACGGTCATTATTGCATCTACATTTGTAATCAGTTTCCCCAGCAAAAGAGTACGCACTATTTTCGGTTAAAGCAGGATGTCCTTCATTAACGATCTTAACTTGCGTGTTAATTATTGCAATTACATTTGTTATTGTTTTCCTCAAAAAAAGAGTACGCACTGTAGAGATTAGTTTGCTATTGCTCGTTGTGGGTTAAAAATGGAGGACAAGAAAACAATTTATTTTAATACTTATTGTTATGTTGACGATTGTAATGCTTTTATATAATTCTTCCACAATGTATAATACCTCTCGAAAGGCCTCTTATTCACAAAAATGTATTGATAACATAAGTAGTTATGTGTCCATTTAACACACATAAACTACTTCATAGCATATATAATAAACTTACTGCAACATTTCTTTATTTTCTCACCATATATCGTAAATAAAATTATGATGATAATAGCTGGAAAAAAATCATGTATATTCATAATTGTTTTAAAACTTTAATTAAAAAAAATCAGTATTTAAAGTAGGTTGGGTTTTTTTAAATGTGGAAACGTTAATTGTAATTGATAATGAATCAACTATTTCATATATCCTTGAGTAATAAGGAAAAAATACAGAAATAACGGCAGCTCTGTAAACACATTTTACGCTCTTTTTTATTGTCACAGTTTTGAAATCGTAGACCAGCGTCAACAATTTGTCAACTGATGCGTAATGCAAGTGTTTGTTTGGTCTTTAATTACAACGATATATTGTAAATATCAATTGCATACTATTTTTGTTTTGGTTATTTGAATATTTTTTAATTGATTTCACAGATGTAGTAAGTACACACAAAGATTAAGATGTGTATTAGGTAACGCTCTAACTGAAGTTCCTCTGGTTTTGCTCTAGATTTGTATATAATAGATCGGTAAATATTGCTAGCGTTTGTTTTTAAATCTGTAAATGTCTCTGACTGACGGGAAATAATTGAACCCTTGGTTCGTAATTATCATGAATACAGGAACGTTTTAAACATTGTACAGAGGAGTTTTGATTTGGTGGATAGGTATTAAATATCTGTAGATGGACGTAATAACCATGAATAGGATCTTCCAATAAGGCCTGTGTTGTGTAACATTTTTAATTTTTATTTAATGAACTGTTTAACTGACTGTAGATGTTTCCCCTTTTTCCACTTTGCTCATTAGTATTTTCTAGTAAAAAATACTCACTTGACACAGAAAAGGCAGCTAATATTAAAGCTTTGGACTTCTCACCAACCATCGCCATTATAGGAGACTTGATGATATCTAAGAACAAAGAAATTACACACTGACAGACCCTTTTGAAATGGAGTCCTGTTCTGTCTCGTGTTTTAAATATCTTCAAATAATTGAAATTGTTTAATTTTTCAGCATATTTCCTTATAGAATTGATGTTTTCCTGTTCTTACACACACAATCTTACATTATCAAAAAATATGTCTTTGACGTGCTGTTTCTTTATTCTAAATAGATAGAACTACCAGTAGGTAGCACTTATAGTCTACTGTTCTACGAACATGTATATACATGTACAACTATCAACTAAAACACATTTTAAACAAAAAAAGCTTAAAACATGTAAAAGCTGCGGAGCGAAAAAAAAAAAAGGATTCCATATCCAAAATGTATGTAAGTAATAATAACAAACAAAACTCATATCATTCGTTTACAGTCTTATAATGTTATAATGCTATACGTCCCTTTTCATTCCCTAAAGCGGTATTCGCATACTAAAGGTCAAAATGACAGTGATGACATACATGAATAATTATTCAATTTAGATTATGAGAAGGTTTATATCTCTGATGTCGCTATGAATTGTCATATCGTTTTGAGCCTGCATGTATCAGGGGCTTACAACGTCATTTGTACGTGCTGATGAAAACATAAATGTTTCATGCAGTCGTTCTCTTTGCGTTTTTATTCATCATAATTATGACCACTTGACAACATGTAAAACCATTCGTAAGTATATTAAACTGTTTTGCTGTTATAGACGTCACTATTTCATACAGAAATGACAACACACGATAATACACAACGAAACCCCTATAAATAAACTGCAGCTTAAAAGTTTACAAGTTTAATTTTTTTTTATTTATTTGAACACATTGAACAGTCATTTTTAAATACTGGTACTTTTAAATATTGTTATAATAACAGTATGTCTAGTTTTTTTTTTCATTTGAACACAGTTACAATTCTCAATTTATATAAGTACACTGACAAAAAACGCCTCAGGATTTACCTGGTGGTAGTGTTGGACATCTTGTTGTTGTACTAGTCCTAAACAGCATGTATAGAAAAACAAAATTACATTTAGTTTAAGTGATTGAAACTGTTCTGTGTGTAGCAAATATCCCTATCAATTCAATATATTCTCGTTTCCGTTATCATGTTAATATTGATCCTCCTAATTCAACCGTTACATTCCTGTGAATGTTTTTAATTTCATTTTAAATGCCTGTGATGTTTTTTAAATGGTTCGTCTTGATTACACTTTGTCGAGAAAATTGTAACCGCTCCACCCTTTCATATTTGGACTTAAATTATTGGTTCAATATCAAAATCAACCAATGGTTTATATTGGAAGTGTCATAGGGTAAGACAAAATACTCTTAACCAGTCCGCTATGTTGTAATGCATTATCATGGAACGGTGGACTTACTGGATTAACACAACGGGAGTCACTAGTGAAACAGAAAAATGCTTCCAATTCAAACGCCTTTAATTTCACCATCTGTTACATGTGTTAAGTAAGAGATTATGATGTTAAATTTTTGTTTTCTGTCAAGCGTAGCCGTTGTTACAATTGTCCATTTGTACGTTGTTGTGTTGTTGTCTTACTGACGAATACCCGTCATCTCGTTTATTATTTATGTTAAACGGAATTAACATGACAAACCCAAATGTTGTAAAACATTCAAAAAATTGTGACCTTTAACATTCTGGCAATTCTTTTTAATCTCCTTTATGTTAAATACATTAATTTACGAACTCAACATTGTTAGGACCTTCGAAAGTTTGGCTCGGACCAACGCTTTGAAATAAACATCAAGGACGAAATTCAGAAAACTACCCTGATATACTTCAACTTACATTGTTTTCGTCATCACAGGACACTTGAAAACACCAGTCCAATCACTGGCATCAATGCAATTGTAATCTAGTAAACAATAAACATTATAGACGTGTCTTCTATTAAATAAGTAATATACAATTTTATTCTTTTTTGGTTAAGTGTCAGCCTAACAGTGACCTACAGTTGATAACCTCTACGTCTCTAGGTTTCTGGAGGAAAGTGTCTCACTGGCAATCATTCCACATCTTCTTGTTATTGAAAATAGAAAACAACCGCGAAATTGCGGGCATCTAGATATAAAAAAGAAGATATGGTATGATTGCCAATGAGACAGCTGTCCACAAGAGACCGAAATGACACATACATTAACAACTATAGGTCACCGTACGGCCTTCAACAATGAGCAAAGCCCATACCGCAGAGTCAGCTATAAAAGGCCTTTGTTGAAAGAATGTAAACTGTTGTAGACTGAATTTTGTAAAAGATTTTAGGCCTGGAAAATGTCTGAAAAGGTATCAAAATTCGTAGGTTCTTTGAGACAGGACAATAATTTTAAACCCTCTCCCTTTTTTCCAAAGTCTATTATTTTTTTTTCTCTGTTAAATTCCATGATTTTCGCGTTTCTGTATACTATGAACAAACATGTAGCATATTAATCTATTGTAATAAAAATTCATAATATCTAATAAAATTTGTAGATTTAACTTACAAAGTCCTCATATTTGTATAAAGTAACCTTCGTTTTTTGTGTAAAACTGTTGTAACGTTAAGAAAGCTACAATTAGTAATTGCTTGCTATTCTCTCTGTGATTTATATAAGATAACTCTGGTTAATTTCCCAATCAATCTATCATGAAGGTGAGATAAATAATTCGACTTTCATTTATAGTCTTTTTCAAAAATGATGAAAGTTCCTTATATTAAAATTATTTTCGAACATCAATGTTTTTGATACACCAATAACAAAAACTGAAATATATTGAATTGATACATTTTGTAATCCAAAATTATATCAGAAACCTATACTTAATAATAAAATAATGAACCTATTAAAGGGAGACAATACTCGCATAACTTTTTTTCGAATCGGCACATAATACAAAGGAATGTCACTCTTGCATACAAATGGCACATCAATATAATTAATTAATTGTGCATTCGTGCTCCACCTTCAATGAAGATTCTTAATTATAAATATAACCAAAAGTTGTTAATCTATAGGATAGCGAAGACTAATGAAAGCTAACCCACTGTAAAAAATATTTTTTGAAATATTTTAAAAACTTCCTCAGAAAAATGCTCGAGCCACTTGACTTGCATAGCTCAAAATTAACGTTTTTACACAATATTTCAATAAAAAAGTTAAAGATTATTTGATTCTCAAAGTGTAAGACGCAAGAAAAATCGTATGCTTGCATCATCTTATCCAAATACAGATTTAATTAAGTCCGGAACATTTGTTTGTTTATTTTTATCAATACCGGTTTAAAACAAATCACAAGTACATGTTAAGATCCGACTAAATACCTATATCCCGATATTATCAGGTAAATATGCTAAAACATGTACGTATATTATAAATAAAGTGTATTTGCTTTTAACTATCAATTCCAAGTTTCTTCGCCGCGGCGATCACTGCTATATCATATCAGGTCTCTATATATTATAATAGTAAAATCATAGTATACATGCAAAATAACGCGAAAATAATTGTCCTGTACGTTCCCAAGTAATTTTAAAAATTATGTTTAAAAGTTTAAAGTCTTGTTTATGACTTAAAAGTCGGTCTGATGACGGAGACAATACCCGGACGTTTTTTTTTTCTCGTTCTTCTCCCAAAATAAACCAAACTGAATAATAAAAAGAATGGATGACAAATGCGACTATGCATGGTACCTATAGGACACAGAGGCATGACGCTTAATTTATTGTGCAAGGAAGAGAAGCGACACAAACAATGAGGTCTCCTCGTTTTAAAGTAAAGGTTAACGATTTCTTCGATAACATATCACAATTTTAAACAAAACATGAATTATGAATACTTACCAGGTGTCATGACTTGAAACTTGCTGCATGGTTTCAGGAAACAGGAACAATCCTCATGAGAAGGATTACAGAAGCAGTCCTTTTGTTGATGTGATACAAAAGCAAACCCTCTGGTGTAATCACATTTGCATGTTCTGTCTGATGTAGAATCCCCCTCATTATGAATTATTTGCCCTGGTTCATTACAGTGCGTTTTTTCAAAGATACAATCGTTACTACCATTAGTCCAGAATTTGAAGGGTTGAAATCTATTCTTCTCACACTCAATTCCATCTATGTTACCTCGGATGATAAATCTGTAGCCTATAATAAGAATTAATATCTGAGAAGGTTTGAACCAATTATATCATGCATTTAATACACTAGTTCAAAAGAATTGGGAAATGATACCTGTTAATCGATGTAATAATTTGTCGATCAATTCTAATTAACGACCAGCTGAAACGTTTTTTTTTTCTTGCATTAAATATAGTTATACAGAAAATTTCAACAAATAAACTTAAAATTGGATTTAGAGAACAAGAAACACCCAACTTTTGTAATGCAATGTATCAAGTCCCTCCGTTTACTCTACAAAACCTTATTCAAAGAACACTTTAAAGAGTTTTTTTCTCCATCTGGAAGTACTAGAAACAGTACAAAGGCATAAAACATCTAACCAAAATTTTTATAACAAAATAAAGTGTTTTTTTACTTAAAAATGCATTTTACAACTTTTACTGTAGTCGAACTTAACAATGTCAGACATTTCAAAATCAATCTTTAGATGATTGTTCACATCATGGTTGATCGTTATACGCCAAACAATTAGTACTTTGTGAGCCTCCATTCCGCATCTTAACGTCTTCTGATTGCTGCCATAACTCGACTAATGTGTTACTTAGGTAGCAGCAACTATTCCTGACGAAGGGTATTGTTAATTTCATGACGTGTTTGAACTGGGGTGTCCTTCTGTGCACTTTACGCCCAAAAGTGTCCCATATATGCACGATTTGGTTCAAAGTCGGGCTACGATCGGGGCAGGGAAGATAATCCCAATTCCATTGTAACAATGTATCTTCCTCCATGATGCTTATTTCAAACTTTGGTGAGCTCTGCACTATATTGGATACGGGCAACTGTTTGTCTGTTCGTAGGCAAAGGTCCCTGAAATGGTCTTGTCGCACGATAACCAGTAGCGATGAGCCGATCTCGAACAGTTCTTATTTAAAGGCTTCTGTATGGTCATCACTCTCTTTTTAGGATTGTATTGTTTGCAATGGGTTTTCCTCTGACCAACCTTCATTATGCTTGATTTTCCCCAGCAGATGTTATAAGGGGTATTCTTGATCTCGGAAGGTCTTTAACATTGTTTGTTGCCTGATTTTTATTTCAAAACGACTTATAGTGGAATGATGATGACCAACAATACGTGCAATTGTCACAGCGACATACCTGCTTCTTTCATGCTGATTATTTGCCATCTTGCTGCAGTTATGAGTTGTAGATGACCAATTACAAGGTGTCAATCATATAACTTTAAAAACTTTGTTATTTAAAGTGTTGAAAACAATGAGGATAAAAACATCTGTTTTATTGTTTACGAGTTCAGTAGCTGCATGTGCAGATAAGAACTTATCGAATCGATATTTATTGATTAAACTCAGGTGATATTTAAATAATGTTTAACAAGTTCTATTTCAACAAATTATATAACAAAAAATTAAATAGTGTTTTTTTAATTTGAATTTCGATTTGGTGCTGCAATACTTTATTCTATGTGTATATGAATCACCCCCCCCCCCCCCCCCCCAAAAAAAAAATTACCGACTTTTCTAATTTTATTCTATTCTTAAATTTCAAAATTCAAAATTATCATGTTAAGGTTCCGATGTCATTTCGGGATGACTCATCATCTTTTGCATGCACTTAGTTTTACCTGTTCAATACAGTGCAAATTTTATGCGTTCCTCAGCCTGATCGCGAATTTTATAAAAATAAATTAACAAAATAATGCCAAATGTATGTATTAATGTTATGACGAACACGTGTATTTGTTGGGACATATGTCACATGACTAGATATACCGATTTAAGGTATACTCTAGAGTAATGAGTATTTCACGAGCTAATGTAAGCGGGAAGAATTGTTACGGTAAATCTGTGTGTAATTATGTGTCATTCGACGCTTGCATTTCGGACAGTTCAGTCAGGTCATTTGACCCCACCGATTAACCCACTTGTTATTTTATCAATATTGTAAATTGATGTATTTACACTTATGATTGATGTGAATGTTTTTTAAAGATTATACATGCTTGAAAAGATTGGTAACACAGATTTTTCTTTTGTATATTGTGTATAATTGGAAATGATATGCTGAAGCAGCGGCTACGGGCCTGCAGACAAATGTTCATATATTGTAAATAAAATGAATAAACATGCTTAACTGTACTGTCCAGGTGAGCTGATATCCCAAATAGTGTTTGGTTTTTTTATTTATAAATATTTTATGTTCGTTTGAGTTGACGATTAATAACATGAATAACACGAATTAAATATAGATTGATCTTCTGTAAAATAGGAATATTATATGACATTTGAAATTTTAATATAAGGTCATTGGGTTATTAATTACATAGTTGCAGTAGATTTTTTAGTGAATACATTGTAACGTTATCATTGATAATATGACGTATATATATATACGTCAATATTACATTTATCAACAAAATTTCAATGAATCTTCAACAGATTTACAAACTTTTTTAGAAGAAATACCAGTCCAGTTTATATACCAATAAATGGCTTTAAAAAGTTGTTTAATCCTAAAAAATTCTTAAAATCACAGATAAAGAATTTGTTTTTCCCCGTTCGTTACGTCTATCACACTTATGTGTTTGTTCATTGAATTTGCTTGGCATATGAATATTTTTAAACGTAGAAACGCCCACATCGTTTATAGATAATAAATCACTTCAAAAACCGCTACCAAAAGCTTGTTCGACCAATCTTATGAACATATTATCATATATGGAAATCATAAGATGATGACAAGTAATAGCTTTTGAAAAAAATCAAAGAATTACTCATTGCTGAATAAACAAAGAAAGAGAGGTTTCTTATCCAAACAGTTCGTTACCGAGGTGTATAATTACCTTAAATCATATATTTGTTAAAATTGATTATTAGATTTAAAAAAAAAAGAACAGACCCCACCAAATCGAGCCGTGATCTTGGGTTGCTCTGGAAGGGTAAGCAGATCCTGCTCCATATTTCCGTCATGTTGCTTATGTTATTACAAACCCGGTAACTAGTCGAATTCGGCAGGTCACATTCATGAAAAGGGAAGGGAATTACAAGTTACACTATTGTTTCAGATAAGGATGGAGTTTTGGTACCATTTAAACGTTTAAACCTGATGCAATTGTTTACACCTGTTCTAAATCACAATGAATCATGAATCTGATTTTCAATAGTTGTCGTTTGTTGGTGTGGTTCATAAGTGTTTCTCGTTTTTTTTTTATAGATTACACCGTTGGTTTTCCTGTTTGAATTATTTAACACCAGTTATTGTTTGGCTCTTTATAGCTTGGTGCTCGGTGTGAGCCATGGCTCCGTGTAGAAGATTGTACTTTGACCTATAATGGTTTACTTTTTATAAATTGTGAATTGGATGGAGAGTTGTATTATTGGCATGCGTACCACATCTTCTTACATCTATTTTTACGAGTTACAGCTGCAAAGACATGAAATAGATTCGCAATGAAATTTTTCAAACACCATTTAATTAAATATGAACACTTTCTCTTGATAAGATTGTATGAAAGTGTAGTATAAAGATATCAACAAAGTTAAAGGGACCATTAAAAACATGAATTTTATTTTTAGCCCCCTTTAGAATTTTTAACACTCCAAAAATAATTAATCTTTATACCATTTTTTCATAAGAATGTTGAAGCAGGGGGTTCAAGAAACCCCGCTCGGCAAACTCTTTGGTCAATATACATTGTTATTCATAGCTATAGGTTCATCCAGTTTACTCTTGTTTCAAAAACAGAAACTACAAAGTATAAGAGTAGACTGAAGTAAGGTAAAATGAAGTCTTTTCTCAATATTTAATTCACACTGACAATGGAACCAATTTTTGAATACAATAAACGAAGAGACATTTGAGCCTAAAGTTTGTGTGAAAATAATTATCCCTTACTTCCTGAAAATTACTCACTAACTTTCCTACTTAATCATAAAGAAAGGGGTTGTAATTTGTTGCCATATACTTAGAATATTGGAAAGTGCTCACGTTTCAAATAATCACTTGATTGGTTTTATTCAAGAATTTGTTTCATTGCTATTGCATTGTTCATGATTAACGGATGACTTTCCTTTTAGTCAATTTGTTTATGTTTTGGTAAAAATGGTAGAAATAATTTCAGTTTTTTTAATTGTAAGTACATGGCTTTTTGTATGAGTGTAAATTATCTTTTTGTTTATTTACAATAATTTTCCAAATAACAGTTTCTATTCCACAGCCAATTGTATTTCAGTGCTTCACATTAAATTTTACTTAATTTAACTAAAATTTGAATGTTAATTCAATATACATGATATATCTAGTCATGAAAGTGGGGTTATTTTTCTTCTATCGTTAGACTTGCTTTCGCATTGCCTATATTTGTTTTTTGTAATTTAAAATTCCTAAATCTATAAATAATTAAAAACCAATTGTTCAGAGAACAATTGAAAGTCTTTCCACACCAAAGAAATTTGGATAAGAAGGTAGTTTCTTCATACTGATGCGATAAATGATGGTTTAATTCTCTTTTAGAGTGATATAAGGGAGATAATATGTTACTTCCGGTGAAATAAATGTCACAACCGGTCTCATATGATAGCTTCTTTCACACTGATTCCAAAAATATATAGTTTCTATATACTTTTGTATTTAGAAAGGGAGATAAATGGTCACTTCCGGTTTGTTTGAAGTCATATTTAGTCTTCAGTAATCATTTTATATATCTATATGACAAAATATATGGATTCTGAGTACTTTTATACGAAAAAATTGCAAAAAAGGCTATTTCCGGTTTTCTGAAGGTCACTTCCGGTAGCCATTTTTCAAGGTCATTTGTCACTTAATCTTTTGTATAAGGTCAAATGTCTTTATGATGAACTTAATTGAAGTTATAATCAAATAACCTCATATCAAGACATTTCAGGGGCACCAACTCCTATAAGATGCCATTTAATTGTATAAGACTAAATGTAGCATATCTTCATTACAATAAAGCTGACATTTTGCACTTGTTCTTTTATATGTATCTCTCAAAGTGTCAGAGAAAAGGCAAAAACAAGCAAAAGTCACAATTGAGAACTTGACCTTGACCTTTGACCTTGACCTCATTTTCTAAGTTAGGACCTAGGGGACTCAAATAAAAACATTCCAGGGTTATACAGTTAACTGTTTATGAGTTATATAAACATACCGACAAATTTATTTTGTAAAGGTAGATAACTCCTATAAAATTTCATCGAATCGCTTCGATCCAAATACGCCAAAAAATCCTGAGGATGTAACGAACAATTTGTAAAAAGAATTTTGTCGATATCTTTTTTTGTTACGAAGGAGATGCACACAGATGATAAACAGTGAATAGGGAGATAACTCTTACAAAGAAAATGGTTCGTCTTAGCAGGGTGAAATTTAAAAGCGCATAAACTATACGATACAATATGAGAAATATCTAAGCGACATATTGCGAAACAAACATTTATCGCAAGAACAAAATTTGGCGGAAAAAAAAATAATAATCAGAAGAAAAACAATAAGTCTTTCCACAGAAAAGTGGAAAGACTTAATAACACAATGATATATATTGTTCTACACAAGTAAACTGCAAACTTATTATCATTAATTTTTTGTTTGTTGCAAAAAACAAAGCTCAACGTTCGATGATTTATCCTAATAAATGTGCTTTGGACAGTTGTAACTCAATTACAGAACTTCTTTGTTTGGAACTGTAACTAGCCCAAAACAAAAGGACTAAGAACGTGAGTTACATTCTTTCTTCACAAGTAAGGAACACCAAAATTATACACTTTCATTGATCGAGAACACTTTATTACAAATGTATATTATAAATAGACATTATATAAAATATACAATGAACTTTTAAAAGATACTCAACATCTTATTATGGATTATTGTCAGATGATCTTACCGGGATGCTGGGTCGGCACTAAAGCCGTTAAAATATTTTTCTTAAAAGAGTGTTGTTAGATTGTCATTACTCCAGACGAAATACTTGCGTAGACTCATAATCCAACTTACAATTCCAGTCAGATAACATGAATAGGATCAAGAACACATAAATTTAGTGAAAATATAAACAAATGATAAAAGATTCTGAAATAATAATTCAAACACTAAGAAAACACCAAAAAAAAATGTCGATGTGTGGGGTTTTTTACGGACGAATGGGGGCAGTAAAAATGTGATTAAGATTGACTATAAGCGAATGCAAGATAACAGTTCCACTAAGACTCAGACATTACGTTAACAATAGAATAAAACAGATCATAGTGCCTTTTTTGTTCAAAGATTGAGCTGTGTGCTCCGGCAAAGGAAGTTAAAATTATTCAATAAATACCTAAATGGTGTAAATACTCATACGGTCTAGCCAGTTTATAACCAAACGAGTATAATACTCATAGGGTCCAACCATACGTGTATGGTCGAATCATATGAGTATACGCATATGTTCTTCGCCATACACGTCTGGTCCAAATACTGATATGGGCCGGAACATCATTATTATATAAGAGAAGACAAATGAAATTAAATGGAGAAAAGGATATAGGTACACTGAACAAAATTTTGGAATATGAATACACATATTGGAAGAGACCAACAGATAAGGTGCTGGCTTCTTATTTACTTTGTGGAAGAGGATCCACAAAAGCTATCTATGTATGAATCTGGTAACTAAAAACTTTCGAATACTTTAAGAGTTATTCCTCTTGATTCAATACATGTATTTTATTCTACCTGTGTTATATTAAGCATTTTAAATCTTTAAATGATTCCTTTTTTTTTTAGCTTTTATGGACAGTGAACATTATTTTGAGGTCCTGTATAGATAGAGAACATACTATATAGATCATGGTAATCTGTTAATATAAGACTTACTAACATTTTACTTGGTAAAATAACTATCTTGGCGGGGACCTAATTAATGTATGACCTTCAACAATGATCAAAATCCAAAAGCTTATAATAAAAGTAGAATTCCCTTGAAATAACAGCATTAATAAAAGTAAACAATTCATTTGAAATTATTTTTGTGAAGATTATAGCAAAGGGTTATCACTTCAAAACAAGCATTATTGAACTTTCGACCTTCGCCCTTGAGCTAAGTTATAATATCACATTTGATTTCAATGCTGTTAAAATATATCGGTCATGATCACTAACCAGGTCGTTGGAAATCTGGTTTTCTGGTACAGAACTCCACATTTGTTGAAGTCGTCTCATCATATAGGCAGTTCAATGACGGATGTGTAGAATTACAAAATGCTCTGGTTCTGAAACTCCATTGTGAGGAATCTGGACACACTTTAGCAATAGCTACGCAAAACAATCCAGACACAATGAAAAGCTTCAAATAAAAATAAAAACATGATAAAAAAACTATCGATATCTTATTGGTTTTGTGTTATTAATATTTGGCTGTTTTCAACCAAAAAATAATAAAGTTTTGAATTTGGACTTGATAATCAAACTGATTTTTATTTAGGATGTTTAATATACCAGCTTATATAGGTTTGTGCTGTTTATTGGGAATGTATTTCCACTCAATCGGTGTTGTAACATCTTTACTGTCGTCACCTTTAACATGTGAGAGTTGTACCAGTTCATAACACACATTATTATTTGTATTTAAAGCATTAATTTTCAGTCTTTGTTGTGAATTGCTTTAATAACTAACAGCAATTAATGCAAGTCTAAGATATCAATTCATATTGTTCAGAATTTTGTATCTCTTTTAAATACATCCGACATTAAGTAAATCCCTCGCATAATGGGTTACTTTCGTCTTTATCTTATTGGTAACAGGAACGTACGTTAATGATATATAAACATCGTCATTTTTTTAATTTTCTGTGTTCGGTTTTAACTGTTTTATTGTATAAATTGCAAGATTTATTCAGAATTGATTTATATGATTCAAATTACATCATTATCATACTGATAAAGAATATCCGTTATTCGAAATGTTTAAACATTTGTTCATTTTATTATTATTTGTTGGTGATATTGTGCCCTGTTTGACTTGTTAGACATTATATTTTGTAGTGTACTGTATCATAATCATATGGTCCATCGCACCGTACGATTAATCGTTGGCTATTATTCAGTCCTTTTAAATAATTATATATATATATATATATATATATATATAACTCGTCTAAACATCAACCCAACAATGTTAGATCTGTAAATTTGCTTTCGCAAATTTTTGGTTCTTCCATCGTCGGGATTCGAACCCATGCTACTGTGATATCGTGACACCAAATCGCCTGCACTGCAGCCGTCCCGCTAGACCACACGACCACCTGGGATCTCAATAAAAGAGCTTTCGCTGGCCGTGTGTTACCTTACCTCGTCAGTTTTTATCTAGCGGCGTACTACAGTACATGATATATAAGGCATGAAGATGTTATTGTTACAGATCAGATAAATTATCTTCAGTAAAGGATCCTACAAATTAATGTAATATACAGTCACAGAAATTAATTATATGTATAAGTACGTCTGAGTCAGTGACAACTCTACAACAGATGTATCCATCGGATCGCCATCAATGATGGTGATACATGGCTGTGTACATAATGTATATACAACTCGTCTAAACATCAACCCAACAATATTAGATCTGTAAATTTGCTTTCGCAAATTTTTGGTTCTTCCCTCGCCGGGATTCGAACCCATGCTTCTGTGATATCGTGACACCAAATCGCATGCACTGCAGCCGTCCCCCTAGACCACACGACCACCTGGGCTCTCAAAAAAAAGAACTTTCGCTGGCCGTGTGTTACCTTTCCTCGTCATTGGTCTCAAAATTAGTCCCAAAAAGTTCGTTGACGCAATTTGTTTGTTCTTCCCTGCGCGGGATTGGAACCCCTATTGCCAGTGTGGAATCGTAGCAACACCACAAGCATTATTTCCAGCATTTTAGACCCCTAGACCAAATATAGCCTTATTCGCTTGCATGACACTACTATACACTAATAAAACCAACAGTTTACAGCATTTATTCAAAAGAACTTGCTACTCACAGAGTTGCTACTAAGCGGATGGTGTCATCGGATTGACCGGTTGTTCCTTTGTTCTCTGTTTAACATTCAGTGACTACTAACGAGGCCGGGCAAAAAATAAACGCTTTCTGCAAAATGTAGATTTAGCAAATTTGCAAAGGCTAGAATTTCGAGTACTGCTTGAAAATAAACGGTGGTTGATATTGGCAGCATTTTAACCTTGTCACATACGGTACCATATAATCACCCCAAAATCGTTTGAAGGGTTATTTGTAAGTTGAAACGGTGATGCGTTGGATTAAACGTTTCCTCGTGTCAATCAAATCAGGAAGATGCATAATACATTCAACATAGGCAGGCGGAAGTCCAACTTTAATAAGAGTTTAACTATCGGATGGGATTTTAAAGAATGTTTCTACTGCCCAGTCGACTCTTGTTCCGTCAACTGTACTTGTAAAAAAGCTTTGGTCCGTGATGAAGACCCTCCTTTAACCTATAATTGTTATCTAAGTTTAAAGCACGTTATTGTGATTGAGAGTTGTTCTGATTTATATATACACTCAATTTTATCTTTATTTATTCACAAATTCATGTTCAACTTCTTAGACTGACCACACCGTCACATTCAATAATGAACAGTGAATTTTGGTTCAAACCGTAC
>CM034361.1:90247707-90259719 GCA_019925275.1 Mytilus edulis
TACAATGATACAAAGAATGAGAACTTAGAATATATAATTCAAGATCAATCTGTATAGTTTGTGTAGTAGACAATGATTATTTTATATAAGATCTTGATGATATTTCCGTAAAAAAAGACTTAATCTGATAAGTTCTTTGAAAACAAACTTGCAGATTATTATTTTTCTCACCAGGCACTATTGACGTTTTACAAAAGTCTGGGCAGCACCTCTTCAATATCGCATGAGCTAGGAAAGTAATATCCACATGCTGTTGAAGCGGGAACAATGTTGCTGAGGTGAGGAAAATTGATAATTTCAAAAATTAAATGTCCTCGTTTATCAATATTTGCAATATAATCTTGTCTAATATGTATAAGATAAATTTAAATCGCAATAAAAAAAAAACGTCATTTGTAGATAATATATTAAAAAAGCGTCATAAATATGTGATTACCAAAGCACTAAAAAAGGTGACAAACGCAAATAATAATGTCAAATAAACTTTAAGTGGGACCTACCTGAAATCCTAAATCTAGTATCATAGTCAATCGAAGTTTAGTTTCTCCTTCTAACTATTGGTAATAACACCATTTTATACTTCTAAAAATAGATTGTAGGTACAGTTTAAACATTAAAATCATTGTCTGTACTTTCTATTCTACAAGATAACTATTGTATATAAAAAAAAAATATTGACATCGCTTTGACATGTCTGCAAAATGGGATAAATTACACTTTTTGAATCAAAACAATACAATGCACGTGCTGCGTTTTTTTTTTAAATGACTGGTTAAGTTATCCATGTAGCTTATAAATCCTTCTCGTTAAATTTTTCATTATACAAAAATACTAATTGTTCTGATATTACGTTTAACAGATAGATTGTCCACACAAATTGGATAGTCCTCTCTGTAATATATATATAATTATATATATTAAAATGGAAAAAAGGTATTCACCAACAACATTAAATAGCTATAGATGGGTAAAATATTTCCAATAAAACACGGCTGTCAATCGGTATATCGAGAAAACAATATCGTGAAAGAATACCTAACAAATGGTCAAGTATTGCATTTAGATCGTGAAAACTTTGATATAGGATCGTGAAGGAAATTCTATCGGGAAGACATATGAAGGGTCAAATACTGACTTGATTTAATGCAGTATAGGACAATACTACAACCAAATTAAAACTATCTGTCAAAATGTTTCAACATTATGATATTTGCAAATGTAAAAAGTGCAAACGTCCTGTGCCCGTCTGGTCATGCTTTGTCTGTCACGATCAAGATAATGCGTTTTCCGATTTTTCACGATCAATTTTGAATACAAATGAACAAAAGTTAATGTTTACAAAAACAAAATGAATAGTTTCAAGGTTGTTTTTTTTTTTATCTTACTGTACTATCTAACACACCAAATATTCAGTTTCAAATATATCTTCATATATTGAAATATGACCATTTTAGTTACTAAATGTGATTTTTATGCCAACTAGTATCATTATGCTTATGGGAATGTCTTGAAACTTAGTACACATGTTTCCCATGACACTATCTTTCTAACTGCGGTGCCGAATAATACTTTTGGCCCCAATTGCACGGTCCACGAAATATATAAAATAAGAGTGCAATCCAACTTTAACGTCGAAAATAGACTAGCAACGCGGGAAAAATAAAGATAATGACAAAAAGACAAACAACATTATAAAAAAACAACGAAGAAAACTACTGACTGAGCAACACAAGCCACCATAATAAACCTTGGATGATCTTAGGTTTTTCAAAAGCATCAACACGATCCAGTTTCTCCTGCTGCGCCCGTCTTGTTGTCCTTTTAAGTACAAATGTCTAAATAAATGCAATAGTAGTATTCCGCAGTTCAATACTCATAAATCGATTTAACTGAAACAAATTCGTGTAACAAACCAAACAAACGTGGAACAACAGAAACTCTGAAGTGCAATAAAAACAAACGCCAACTAATAGCTATCAAATGTACCAGGATTATAATTAAATACGCCAGACGCGCGTTTCGTAGAAGACTTATCAGTGACGCTCTGATCAGAATAGTTATACAGCAAAACAGTTGTGCCAAATACGTCTTAGGTAATCTATTCCTGGGATAAGAAAATCCTTAGTTTTTAAAAAAAAATCGAAGTTTTGTATTAGGAAATTTAAAAAAATGACCATATAATTGAAATTCATGTCAACACCGAAGTGCTGACTACTTGGCTGGTGATACCCTCGGGGACGAAACGTCCACCAGCACTGGCATCGACCCAGTGGTTTGAATAGTTATCAAAAGTACCAGGATTATAATTTAATACGCCAGACGCGCGTTTCGTCTACGTAAGACTCGTCAGTGACGCTGACTACTCGGTTGGTAATAGCATAGAAACAAACTACTTCGTCGGTACACAATTCCAAAATAAATCCCAGTGTTTAATTTGCAATCCACATAAATTATTATTAATATTTCATAAGAATGAACGAACGAACGAACGAACGATTCCTAAAAGTTAAAAAAACAAACGTTTTTATTTAAATAAGATACAACACTTCTAAAAAAAAAAGGTTGGATGAAGTTGGATGCTGTAGTTTCCTTGATTTTTTTTTTTGCGGTGATAGAAATTACTGTAGACGAAAAAGGCGTCTGGAAAATTGTAATGCATTACACTTAATTACCATTACATTTTCAATTACCCCATCCCTAGCCATATGGTAGTGCATTATTTTTGATTTTTTTTAAATGCTGTATTGCATAAACTTTCGAAAGTATATATTTGTATCACAAAGAAAGAATTACTTAGAAATAGGTTTCATCTATTTTAAGTTTAAATACTGATCTAATTTTTATATTATAAAAATATGATCAAAATTGTATTTATTCCTCAAGAAAGAAATTTGAAATTCACAAAGAATCGATTCATAGAAACCCCTTCATAAAATGACATCAAACTTAAATGAAGTAAAACTTGCGTTAGTCTGTATATAATTTACCAACTCTCTGAATAAATGGACTTTTAAATAGATTAAACCAAATCAAAAAGGTTTAATTTCAAAAGAATTTTCCACCAAAGCATAAATCAATATTTTGTTATCGGTATTTACTGTATTTGCTTAAATGAATTCAAGTTTATACATATTTGTTATTATCAGGCTTATCGGTCATTTTGTAGAAAACGAATCACCTCACTTCGTGGAAAAAAAATATATTTCATTGTCGGTAAAACAGTTCAGAAGTATTGTCTATTTAAATGGCTTACATTTTGTATATTTAACACATCTTTTTAAATTTAACAAACAAATGATCCAAATTAGATTCCACATGGACAAAATAATTCTAATAATCTTATATAATTGATTGAAATCAAACATATCAAAGTAGATGTAGTTTTAACTAAATATTGCAAATATGTTGTCGTAACTTAATTTTCTCTAAATGAACTTTATCTTATCCTTAATAGAAAAATGAAATATAAAAATGGGGTCACCGTTCATTTACGCTCACAATCTGCCTTTGAAAGAAGCATACATTTTTGTCAATATCCTTTTTTTCTGTTAACTAATAGGAGAAATAGCGGTAAAATCGAAATAAAAAAAGAACTAAATACAGAAATCGCTTAAATTTTACAATTATTTAGTTTATGTACAGCTTATTCGAAAACAACAATAAAAAGGATAGGTCACCGATGAGATAAAAAAGATATTCAATTTTAATGCCAAAAATGGCATTTTTGCACCAAAGGGAGATAATTTAGAGCTTTTTCAATGATATCGACATTTTAAAAGTCACCTGGGGTCACACACGAATTGTTTTTTTTGGAATGCTTTTTGTACCATATGTTAAAGTAACAACTTCTAAATGTTTAATAATAAGAAAAAAGTGGGGTTTTTTTTTCTGAAAATCTTATACCCGCGAGCCTCCTTAAGACACAATTTTGTTTCTTTTTATACTAACTAAATACATCATTGCACTTTACGCATACATGTTATACTTTTACTATGAATACAATTTTATTTAGGGCAAATGTCGTAAGCATGATTACAACAAACAAAAGAATACGGATTTCTTCAAGCCAACCATATTATGTACATTGTTAAAAACCTCAGTATGTAGATACATAAAAGATTGTCCTTTTTTCATGACAAATTTAAAAAAAACAAAATAAGTGAGATTCATATCTACATAATTGAATGCGATTTAATTAGATATTACAGAACATTACTGAAACATGTACAAATGATGCATATGAATTAACCTATCACATCTACATCAATCTACAGCCTAATTAAATTTAGTTAACTTACATATTTGAATATACTGGTTTATAATCGAGACTAAAACACCGACGTGCAGTTGTTATAACGTTGAATATTTAAAGGTGAGAAATTGTTTTTATACTAAATCGTGTGTGCATAGTCATTGTCATATATCAATACCTTTTGACAAATAAATGTTCACGTTTAAACATATATCAGTTTTTAAATTACTATTCTTTATCATTTAAGGTTATCGTAGAGTTTTTGGAAACTCAATAAGAATACTTCGTGGAAAATTAATTTGGTCTGCATTCGTCTTTAATTTTACCCTTCGTAGTAGTTCTTTAATTTATGCTACATCATAACGCACATGATAGATCATTCATTTTCTTCTGCAATTTTGATTAAGAATAAAAATTATAAACACAATTTTAAGACAACTCAGTTGCACAAACAACGCCGTTTTTTCTTCCTCTTTTTCCAATATAGATATGCAATTACTATGATTCGATACTAATGGTGCAATCAAAATTTAAAAAAAGATCAAAACAACATCATTACTAGCAGTGCCGAAAAACGTTAAAGCAGCCAATAGATCTTCCCATATAAAACTAAACATAAGCATTGCACATTGGAATAAGATAATCAAAGACAAGAGGTTATGATAAGATTAAGATTAGAGTCCACGGTCATTTATGGCATATATATTCCGTGACAGTATCTAATTATGATAGCGACTTTCAATTCTCAAGGAGATGGCTTAAAGTCTATCTTGAGAACTCTAAGTTGAAGTATTCCTTGTTAACAGCAAGCCTCGTGGAAATAATAAAATTACGGACCAAACTCCGGAATTGCAAAAGACAGGTGAGAGATACCAAGGGGACTTTCAAACTTATAAGCCGAAAATATAACAAAATAAAAAACTAAGGACTGAGCAACACAACCTCAATCAAAATTGGGGGAGATCGTAGGTGCCAAGAAAGTGTAAGCAGATCCTTATTAATATGTGGCACCCGTCGTGCCGTTTAAGACCTGGTGACTAAATTGGTAGGTTACATTCGGGAAAAGGGTGACGGGATTGTTGTTACAACAACGACCCTTTCTGTAAAACAGATATTCCATTACATTCAACTAACTCCTATTGGCGTCTGTCAAATTTTTTTAAAGTTAATTTCAACTTCCAACCTGAAACTATTCGTTTGATAGCTTCCTTTTCAGATGCATTCTTTTATTTGACAATAACATTAGCCCTTGATTATCGTTTGAACATTTGAAATGAGAGATATAAACTCCATATGCAGGCGCTGTTCGAAAGTTGCTACATAAAAATGGAAAGTTCACAATAGAGCGTCAGCCTTCAATGATATTGACTACTCATATTTATTCTTTCTTAGAAGCTCCTGCATGACATCAACTTGATACATGTATGATTGAAGGAATACATGTAAGTCGCAAGAAGAGAAGCATATCGGGTACCATTGGAATGCTGATTAATTTTTGAAAAGTACTTCGTCCGAACGTACATATATTTCTGGTCAATCAAGTTATCAATCATCTGATAATGAATAATGCCATTTAGATAAAATATTTGTTTGTTTATCCCCTTTAGACAAAACACTTTCGTTTTCGTTGGCCATTCTTTTGTATTCAACATAATAGACCCAGCGGCTTTGATTGCTGATAAAAGAGATGCTCGTAACTTAGCAGAAAGAGCATTTAAAAGAAAACAATATAACGATTTCTGTAACGACACTTATAATAATCTAAGTATCCAAGTCAATGTAATTTCTAATTTATTTATCCAACAGTTCTTATATTTTTGTACACACATAATTGATGTTGTTTTAAGATTTTATCGGCGGTGACAATAAAAGATTTTTCACAAAGGAAGGACAAGTGATTTTCAATATTTTGGTCTTTGAATTATTAGCATGTGTATTCATATACCTATCCAATTGTTTTTAATCCTGATTTTTATCAACGACTTCAAAGTTCCAATCTTGTCGGAAGAGTAGCTACCTCTATTTTCTTGCGTTTAAACCATTGCCATGTATATTTATTGACTGAATCCATCAGTATCCTGGAGTTGTGTTTCCAATTTATGGATTTAGGTTTTCTATACTTTGAACTTAAAAATATGAAAAGAAGGTATTTTTAAATAAATTTTTAAAGTCATTTGAAACTTCAAATTTAAAAAAAATATTTTATATACATGAATGTCTTGATTTCAATCTAAAAGAAGTGAACTTATTTTCTTAAATCCTTTATATTTTAAAAATCTTCATAAATGTACTGATCTTTTTTCGGTACGGAGTCACATTAACCATTTAATGACGAGACCCCTAGAAGGAGAAAAAAGATTCTTAAAGAACAAATGTAATACAACAAATCATGAAACAACTGTTGAGAATTTATTTAACAAATGGGAAAAATATAAAAACAAATGTCAGGACTCTTATCAATTCATTATTTGTCACATGGATACAAGCCAGATTAATATTCGTCATTTGGTTTTTCTCGTGTTTATTTGTATAAGAATTATGTTTGAGTTTGGACACAAATGTTCCCAGTTATGGGGTTTTAAATGATATGGCATTTTTAAATTTATCTTGACATACGTAATGAAAACTTATTATGTAACGAGGTACCCCTGTTCAAATCACTTAAATCGATTCGGATAGTACAAATTCAGGTTACCAATAACAACTGAGGGAATCACACGAACAACCCAGATAAGGTGCATCCCCTTACTTACTCTTCCGGAGCACCTGAGATTACCCTCAGTTTTTGGTGGGGTTCGTGTTGCTTACTTTTCAGTTGTCTTTGTTGTGTCATGTGTACTATTGTTTGTCTGTTTGTCTCTTTTATTTTTAACAATTGCGTTGTCAGTTTATTTTCGTTTTATGAGTTTGACTGTCCCTCTTGTAAATTGTGCCCCTCTTTTACATGCAAATCTTCACACAATAAAACGTCCAATGTCTGGAAAAGTACACAATTAATGTAATTTAAGATGAGATTACTATTCTGTAACGATATAATACCTTGAAACTAAGACTTGTGAGTTGTGATACTGGTGTAGCGTATCAATCGGTCAATCAAATCGTTTTGGAGCAAGAATTTTGAAAGGCAATTTAGGCAGTTGACAATTTGAACTATATTTTCTAAATATATATAAGTTTGTCATAAAAACTAGTTTGAAGTAATCCATATGTGCCAATACAGAAAAGGAAACGGTATGATATAGAATTTCGAGCTTCCGTCGTAACCTTACTAAATGCATTGATGTACATCAGATACGAACACTAACTGTGGAATGTAAGTTATGAGAAACAGGAGAACATTAATATAGATCAAAGAGAAATTCTTCTTTATAAGCATGTAAATGTATGGTACAAAAGCAAGTTTAACAGTTGGATTTCACAAGAATTAAAAATCGAAAATGGAAATGGAAATTGTGTCACAGAGACAATAACTCGATCAAAGTGCAGACAGCCAAAGCGGACCTATTTGAACATCGACTATCTTTTGAAATATCATCTATTGGCTATCAAATTGAACCCATAATTCGTCGATCAATTTATTTTGATAGTTTCCACTTCGGCATATTTCTTATAGGAATCGGTGGGAGTCTTAAGAGAATAAGAATTTATGACTTAATAAAATCAATCGACCCCAATTTTAATAGCATAAGCTCTGTAAATCAGTAAATGTAGACGGTATATTTGTTCTTTTAATTCAGCATAATCAATAAAAAAAATTATGTCATATGAACTTACCCTTTTAAACTAAAACAAATTGTCTAGGCAGAAATAACTGAGAAAGTTACATAAAAAATAACATGATTACAGTGTATAATTTTTTGAAGAATCAGTGTGATTCTGCATAAGTAAAATTGTTTGTAATCTTACACACATAATTCAAATTACGTACGATTACCTTTTTTGGAACAAGAAATGAAGAAAAAATCTGTTTAAGGAGACGATGTATTTAAGAGGTTGTGTATACGTGGAATTGTAGTAGACAACTTCAAAGATTTCATCGATTGTTAATAATGTGATTGAAAATTTTGCAGTGGATATTTATAATGGTTTAATAATTCTTATTGCCATAATTTTTTGGTAAAGAAGGGTAGTTATAAGTTAGAGAGATGATATTGTTATTTTTGACGGTGGGCTAAATAATGTTCTTTATAAGAATTTTCTATTTAGAAAAAAAATCCACAATACAAGATATGGAGTTTTGTACACCAGACTCGTAGTTTGCCTACAAAAGACTTATTATTGACGCATGAATAAAAATAATATTCAACGAGGTCAAACGACGATTGAAGTTGAAGTTGAAGATATTCTGAAAGCTTCTGCCAAACACAGATGGGATACTCTGTTTTCAATAAATATGAATGCAATGAAAGTCTAACAATAAGGTTTAAAAAAGAGAACGTACTCTGTACACTAAATTATTTGACTGTCTGCATATACGCTAAATGTAATCATCATTCATTATATTTACAAAATACACAGAATTTTCAAAAAAAATATCTAGAGACAGGAAAATATTATTAAGAGTGCTTTAAAGTGAGTCTTTATGATGTTTATGTATTGACTGCAACAGTTACTTTGGAAACAGTGTTTCATTAAACACATTTCAAAGAAAGACTAAAAGAAATAAGTACCCACGTCTGTCATGATATACAATGCAGTCGAGGTTGGTTTTATTTGCACACCACACACATGCCACATGTATTTTTATATATTAAACAGTCTTTTTAAAGTCATCCTTAATTGGTATTACGTTCAATATATTCATGATTACATACATGAAATACAGTACACCTTGACAATTCATATCAATGAAGTAGTACAGTATAGCAAATTGGTTAGATAAAAACAAATTACATTTTCTACAGACATTTCTCAAACATATGAAACATTATAAGATCTGCCTCATATTATTGTTTACCGTGTCCTAGGTTCAACAAATTATTATTCTTACAAGAATTACAAATTATTACACATACTAATGTATTTCGTTGTTACTAATTCGCATAAAATACTGCATGTATTAATTCTTAGGTTTATCAAACACTTAAACTGGTGATGTGTCATGTCTTTACTTGAATATTTAGGGGACTTTCATGAAACTTACCATTGGTTGAATATTAAGATATACCGATTTTTATAGAAGAACATTGTATTCATAAACAACATAGACATACATTTGTCCTTCAACTGCTTAATATATTTTCCACTCCTGTATCCTTGACATAATAAAAAACAATATTTATTTGATGACAATTAAGTTGACCCAGTGCAAATTTAAATCTGTTATTGCAAAAGTAATGGCTGTGTAGTACTAGTATTTAAATCTTTTTATAAAACTATTGATAGATATAAATAAGTGTTGTGGTTTATCAAATTACGTCGTTAGCTATTTTCTGCTTGTGGTCACATGTATATTTTATCATAATTCTTTTCAAGCTTTAACAACATACTGATTTATATGGATATATATATATTTATTTCTTGGAAGCTAGAATCAGATCACTTCCGAATCGGCCGGTATATTACACTTTTATATACCTGCAATATTAACCGCATTATATTGACGCGTGACATTTTTCAAAACATTCTCCTACTTTAGGACTTTGGTGCACATGTCGAGCACATGGCTGCTTGATATATCATCCAATAGCTTATTATCTGTACTTTCTGTTATGCCCGGTCGTATATATCAGATTTTTATCAAAAATAAGGTACATTGTTAAGTAAATAACCACTTCTTTTCTAAGTGTTTTGATAAAATGGATTAAATATTATGTATAAATGGACATTGCCTGTCAAATTCATGTTCACCGATGTAATCATCAAATCTCATATTAAATTTAAACAATACTTAGACGTATATTCAAATTTAAGAAAGACCAAATAAAATGTAAGCGTTAATGTCATTATTTCGAGCATATTAAAGAACAGAAGCCATAATTTTCTATTGCGATGACCTCGAAAAAGAACTGACGATTTTATTATCCGATAAATATATAAAATTAACAAAAAACAATAGAGAGCACATGCAATCGATTTTATTCTATGTCTGCTTGATTTTATATTACATTTCAAATAAGATTGGTGTAAATCATCATGTATACACTTGAAAATTATTTGTTTTTGCCAGATCGGTCTTGACATACTTTTAAAAATAATTAACATGCCGACCAACTTATGCCGAAAACATACGCATACAGTGGACATTTTAGCTAATTTTCACTTCTAATTACGAAATATAAATGCTATATTCCGCTTTAATGAATTATGATTAATTGCAAGAACAAATAATCGTAATTAATGGTTTAAATATAGTGGTAACTAATGCTACGTTAAAAAACTTAATACTCTTACTTTTTTACGTATAATGAATTGTTATTTCCTAAAGACTTACTTGTTTATTACTGAGGTTATCATGGTCCATATATAACATATACAATTAAAAAACAAAGAATCTGCTCATCGAATACATTTTTTCCGGTAGAAAAATAATGAAGATCAATCGATATGAAGTCCACGTAAGTTTTTATATGTAAAATCGAAAAGATGAACTTGCTTTTATGATCAGTTTATCACTGTGATATAGTTATCCTATAACGGTCAATGAAATATAAGCATCCTCAAATATTATCACATTAGCAGCAATTCACATGCTTATATATTATGACTAGAGGGATACCACTTTTCATGAATCTTATGGGTATAGATTAATCCAGAATTTCAATGTTCGACTATTTACAAATAATCGGATGGACATTTTTTTTTATATTTATCGAATGAATCTATTTTTAAATTCTAACATTCCACAATGTGAATACATTACTATACAAATATAAACAAAGACTTCTAAGTCCATACTAAAACAGTATAAAATAATCAACATTATGGAAGTTATCAAATTTTGTTGTGATTATTGTAAATTGAATTATTATTACGGTTGTTGTGAGCAGCAATCTATAGCCTAATTGCAAACTTCAGCGAAAACATGAAATCAAATATCCACAAAAAAAAACCAATTTAACCCCAAGCCAGTCCACGAAAATTAGCTATTCCTGATATATTATTTCGTAGATCTGACAAGATTGAAAGATATTAATGAAAAGATGTCAATTATCGCTTTGTATCTTTATGTCCTATATCTAACATCACTGTCAACTTCCATAGATTATGAACGACACGACACAATTGTTGTATTTTCTTCAAAGATCGTTTTTAGCTCACCTGGCCGAAAGGCCAAGTGAGCTTTTCTCATCACTTGGCGTCCGTCGTCCGTGTCGTCCGTCGTTGTCGTCGTCCTGCGTTAACTTTTACAAAAATCTTCTCCTCTGAAACTACTGGGCCAAATTTAACCAAACTTTGCCACAATCATCTTTGGGGTATCTAGTTTAAAAAATGTGTCCGGTGACCCGGCCAACCAACCAAGGTGTCCGCCATGGCTAAAAATAGAACAAAGGGGTAAAATGCAGTTTTTGGCTTATAACTCAAAAACAAAGCATTTAGAGCAAATCTGAAAGGTGTAATATTGTTCATCAGGTCAAGATCTAGCTGCCCTGAAATTTGCAGATGAATCGGACATTTCGTTGTTGGGTTGCTGCCCCTGAAATGGTAATTTTAAGGAAATTTTACTGTTTTTGGTTATTATTTTGAATATTATTATAGATAGAGATAAACTGTAACAGCAATAATGTTCAGCAAAGTCAGATCTACAAGTAAGTCAACAT